>BJKM01000010.1:4182006-4209506 GCA_015082035.1 Chaenogobius annularis
CTTCTACTGCTGAAGCTTGGCTGGAATTGACGGTGTTTTTAGTGGCCACTACAGGCCACTGTGCTTACTGCGTGGGAAGCTTGGTTCTTCTTCTCTGCAGCGGCTCAGTCTGTAGCCGTGTTCAGGCCTGTTCATGCTTCCGCTCTCTAACATGAAGCTTTTAAACCAAATCGGACGAAGTAGCTTCTTTTGAGGTCTGCCACATGTGCTCTGAGGAAACGCAGCCTCTAACCCATGGAGCTTATGCTCTAAACCACACTGAGTAAACCTGTGGGGAATCAGGATGTTTGTCAGGTTGAGCACTACCTGAGCATTTGTGAGGAGAAGAGAAGCAACAGCAGCGCCAATTTCAACAAACTGATTTTTAGATCTTGTGAGACTTTTGTTTTAGCTAAAGCTCTGTTCACGTTTCTAATGATTAGACATCAGGTAGAAATACAGGCAGTCATTTAACAACATAGAACGCTAATCATTACATAGAACATGCAATGAATGATGATCGTCCATTTAGGTCCCCAGCACTGTTTACTGGGTGGGAGTTTAGCTCAGTAGGGTAGGTGTTTGCCCTTCACGTGGTGTGACAAGGTCACTTTTGCATGTTATTTATTTTATTTTTTTCACTTTTGCCAGAAAAGTCACTGCAGCCTACTGCCCTCCCGGCAGCACATAAGTAGCATGAATTTATCTTTGCTCCTACAGGCGTTTTAGACATTTTAAAGACATTACAACTTGCCTCATATCACTTGGAAATTGCAAGTTGAGTGAAGTGTCTTGCTCATGGACAGTGTACATCGTCCATAGCAGAACAGCGCAATATTTAAATTCTCAGTTTTTAAGAACACAAAACAGATACAAGACACAGAGAGGAGAGGTCATTTTAAATAATTTCAGTCAGATTGTTGGTTCAGTTTGTCCATCCATTTTCTACCGCTTTCTGTCCATTAGGGGTCACGGTCTGGAGCCTATCCAGGCCTTTGGGCCTTAGGCGGGGTACACCCGGACAGTGCCAGTGTGACTCTCACACTCATTTCACAAATTTACCTAACACATGCATGTCTTTGGACGTGGAGGAAGCCGGACAACCCGAGAGAACCCACGGTAACACGGGGAGGACATGCAGACCCACCCAGAGAATCATGTATGTAATGTTCGCCAGAATCGAATCCATGAATTTCCTTCTTGGAGGCGAGAGCTCTAACGCTCTGCCTGGTGCAGTTCAGTTTGTGACATCCAATTATTTGTGATGGCTTCTTCCCTGCTGCCAGAAGGAGGCTCCAATGGTATCCATTTATTGTGTTCCATAGCAGGACTTTTGCAGCGCCCAAATACATATAGTTCTGACAAAAACAGTCTGAATTACTTTCTTAATCTCCGGTTGTTTTCAAAGCGGTCCCAGTGCACACTAAACTTTGTTCTCTGTTTTCTGCACTTTTGGGTCGGTCTTCATTCTCCCCCAAACCCACCATGAGCCATGCGGGATGTGATCAGCTGACCTCTGCACTTAACTCCATGACAACAAACTTCAAGGGAACAGAGCCACTTGAATTCTCACATGTGCTCATTTCCCCCAGTGCTGTATGCGCGGGTCTTTTGGTAAATGCACAGTGAGTGATGCGCGATGGTGGCGGCAGAGATAAAGCTGTCAATTATCATAGAGGCAGAAGTGAGAGAGAGTTGATTGAATTTGCCTCGTCGGATGCAAGTTGCAAACAGCAGCTTTGCCGCTCCATTCATGCAAATACACGCGCATTTTTGATCAAATTCCAATTCCTTTACCGCGGACTGCGTCGGGACGTTTAGGTCGGACCGAGGTCGCCCGCTGTTACACCACACTCGCCACGCACCAGAATGCTCGGAGCGTTTCTTTACTTCACTTCAGAATGCACTGGGACAATAGCACCGTTTTCGTAGCGAAAACTCTCTTTTTATCAATCTAACCAGTTGCAACGACGTTAGTCCAATGTTCACAGACAATAGGACGGTCCAAAATCACATAGTAATGGTGGGCTACTTGGCAGCCACAGGCTCTCCTTTAACTTGTATTTTCCTGTGAATAGTGGGCACTTTGACATGGGGCTGCAAAATATAGTGATACATTTATTCCCCTTGAAAATTTGGTTGCTCTGCCCAATTAATTTTAAATGTCATTTTTTTTTTTTAATTTGGGCTTGAGTTTACAAAATGTTCCCAAATGTCTTGCTTAAAGAACAGTTTTGCGTCTGTGAATATTTTACTTAAACATTTTTTTTTTATGACGCGTCCCATTCTTGCGGCCTATCTCCTCATCAGAAATCCCATGCCCTGAATTCTTCCCCTTTAAGCCTCTGTACTCAATCAGTGATACTTCTTTATAATGGGATTCGACAGCTTATCTGGCACTTTATGAAAAGTCGGGCGCCACTGACAACATGAATAATACACCAGGAGAATATTAGACATACTGTTTGAAACTGTTGTATGGTTACAGAAGCCATGTTCATTTCTCATCAGAGTTCGAAGCAATTGCTCCCTATTTAGGTCTGCACTTGGAGATGATTCATTTAATTAGGGTTATTACGTTCATTTGGGATGCGGAACTGCAGGCGTCTGTCGGTTTTATTCACAGCAAAGAACTTAGAGATGAATGAACTATTGACTTGGTACATAAGCCAAAATGTTTCTTAAAGACACACCATGCAACTTTTCTGATGGAGGGTCTGTCACCTTCTTTGTCTCCGTGCTTTTTGCAGGAATGTTCCACAGTGTGGCATTGAGCTTATCTGCATTGCATTTATTCAGTCACTGGTGTTTTATTGCTCAAGAAAACGACTTACTGTGAGTGGACTCGCCTCTCCATAGATCCTACCTGCAACTTGGCCGGATGACATCTCCTGCTTGTATCCATGGAGATAGCTGTAGCTTAGTCTGAATGTCCGTCCTAGTCCCTAACCCTTCAATCGCAAAACAAAGTCCACCTGCACTATTTAGCAGACTACACACAGAGCGTGTGTTCACTGCTTTCTCCTCTCCGCGGGTCACATGACTCTGGCGTCTGCGTGAAAAGAAAATCTGCAAAACGGGTGCATATTTCTGGACAATTACCAGCAAACACTGGGCAAAAATCTCTAACATCTTAAAATCTTAAAAAAATATATGACAGGACCTTTATTTTG
Source organism: Chaenogobius annularis (assembly GCA_015082035.1). Classification (NCBI taxonomy): domain Eukaryota; kingdom Metazoa; phylum Chordata; class Actinopteri; order Gobiiformes; family Gobiidae; genus Chaenogobius; species Chaenogobius annularis. Next base: position 4,185,159 of record BJKM01000010.1, read on the forward strand.
TTGAATTAACGTTTAGAGGGTCAAAAAAGTTAAACTTATTATAAAACAGGTATAAATACCCCAATAAAGTGAAAATGTTAAAATCGTAAAAACCTGTCACACGCACAGACAGACTGGATTATTACATTTTTTGCCTTTGATTGGCATCTTTTATTAACATCTCCAGCTAAAGAATGTGGCTGACGCTGTCAACTTTGCACTGTAACTGTTTATTCTGTATTTTATTCATAAACACTGGACAACAGTGCTTTGTTTAAATAGCTCTTCTCTTTGCTTTCATTCAGTCGTGACCCCTATAGTGTGGAGATTCAGACGCAGCATGGGTTTGCGCCAACGAAATTACATATTGCACCTTTAAAATACTTTGCCGTTCGAATGAGGGATAAAGGAACAACAAGTGAAGTTAGATACAGTATATTGCCACAGAAAAAATCACAACAAAAGATAATATTGAAACTACTTATTGCCCTCTAAAGTAGGAAAACCTCAATAAATTCTTTTCGAAATGTATAATATTGTTTTGTTTTTTTAAATGTAAGCAGACTGAAACACGTTTAGTTGAAAGTCAGTGTCGATATTTAGTCACAGAAGTTACTTATTTGTCACTCTACAGCGTAAATCTTATCATACATTAAAGAAATAATTAAGAAAAATATTGGATAAGAAAGCATTTGCCATGGAAAAAAAGTGTTTTTCTAGTTTTTCATTTTGACCATTGCAGTAAAGGGACAGCGTTTTACTTCACAGTATCTTTTCACTCCGTGCCAAGTACTAAAGACTAGATTTGGTGCTTTGAGTTGGCACATGAACCCTTAACCCTAGGAAGCTTGTAGATGGCAAATAGTATTTTCTGCCTTGTCTCAAAACAACTTTTTTTCCTGCCACAAGGGACGTTGTTTGTAAGACTGCACTGGAGCTCAGAAATCCTGCTGTGATTTCCCCTGGAATTCTGAGCTCTTCATCACGTTTCTACAGTGATGGAACAAAATGGAGAGCCAGTCAATGTCACCACCAACTCCTGTTCGTCATTATGTCAGCCCTGTCCTAAATTGGTTCAAAATAAACACAACCTGAAATGTTAAGCACTGTTTTTTGAATAAGAAACACTAATGTGAAACAGTTAGGGCAGACATTTGCATAATCTTGTGACGCTCAAGGGTTGTCAGGCTTGTTTTATGAATGTTTCTCGAATGCAGTGCTCCAAAAATGTACCCCGTGCCTGAGCAAGTAATCTTTTCAATCTTTTTACAGCAGAAAAATATGTCATCAACTGTTTAAGCCTTTGATATTAATTCCTTTGTCGCTACTATATTGAGTTTTACAGTTGTATGGTAATCTGTCTACACTGCACGCCAAATGTACCACTGCAGCATAATATGGAATGTCAATTGAGTTTCTGGCATCCTAGACTTCAGCTTTTTTTTGTCTTTGTTTTTTGAGTCAAGGTATACTATATTACTGTACGTTGGTTTCAAAACGGCAGCATATGAGATGAAAACTCCACAGCGTATTTGGTGGCATTTGCGAAGATATTATGTTGTATGCTTCTCAAATTGGTTGCAGGTAATGCTTTCTGGCATTTTTGTAAATGTTAAACAGTTTTGAAAGCCAAAAAGTCACTTTGTTTGAAATGTGTGCACATTTTAGGGATATCTCTTTTCCTCAGCTGAAGAAGCATCAAAAACCATGCTGCACCTGCAAGGCTGACAGTGTAGTGTGTGCTGAAATTAACGAAGAAGAGTTTGAGAAAATAAACACTGGCATCACTCACATATAAACTGTAGACTACGAGACTGGGTGCTTACTATCGCAAAACTGCCATTGCCTTTGCAGAGGTTTATGGTGGAGCTTCTGCTTCGGTTAAGTTTCTAAGCTAATTCTAATGAGAAAGTGCTTTTAATGCAATTTCTTTACATAATTATATTATGGTAAAGGTGTAAAATATGTTGAAATGTGGCTAATATCGTGAATGTTGTTATTCAACATTTGTGTATTGTATATCGTTTATATATATTTTTTAAATGCTACAAAAAGAGGTGATTTAAAATAAACATAGTTACGTTGTAAACTTTCAAATAAGAGCATAAGGTGATATTTCTGCACTTTTGTGATTCATTTTACTGACACTTGAATCTGAATATTGTTATTCATACTAAATACTAAAATAGATTGTATAAAATACTCGATTAAAACACTCCTTCAACACAAAATAAGAGCCATCTATTTGATAATATCATGTATGTCTTCTATGGCATTGGTTTTAGACAGAAGTGTGCACACAGTCTGAGCCCAGTCCTGTTTTTGTAATGGCCTTTTCTGTCAGTCCTCAGACTCTGGGCCCCATCACAACACAGATCTGCCTTTTACATGCAGCACACAGGAATCATCGTGAGCCTCTTCTTATGCGGATGTGAGCGAAATCCCATCAGGATCCACTGACTAAAGCAGCCTGGCGGTGTGTGAGTGACGGAAGCTCACACTATCCCAAATGACTGCAAACATCCCGAATCAAAGCCCCGTCATCTTCAGGGGGAATCTGACCATAATAGAAATGTGAAGCAGAACATCAGCAGTTTTTTCCCTCATGTGGCAGTGACAAAGTGAGGTAAAGGATAGACTGGTGGTTAGCATGCTAAAGATATGGCTGGAATTGATTGAGATGTCAAACAGCTGCATACACTCAGCGGAAAATTATAAATCAGATTAAAATTTTACACTACGATAAATCTTTCAAGCAAATAAATATGCAAGCAATCCTAGAGGGGGAAAAGAGAATTTTGAGCAACTTTGATTGATCTCTCTTGGCAAAGCAATGTTGAACTTCTCAAAATCAGTTTATTTATTAGAGTTCATGATCTTTACTGCATATTCACATCCTGATGCAGCTTTGCTATTCGACACTAATCCATACTAAGGAAAAGGCTGGATAACGATTTCGATACCTCAGTGATAGTAAAAAACACAATATTTTAAACAATAGGCTGTAGTTATACTACTCTTCTTATACTCTCCGTATTTACTTTCTCTTGTTTTACTACTATTCAGGAAAGTACCAAGTACCTAGTTTCAATACTATTTTTGGTATTGATTAGCATCTGATTTTTGATAACTTTTACAACCCTGCAAAGTCAAATGGACTTTTACCCATTCGAAAAGATATCATATTTTGTTTTGATTGTTGCTAGATTTCCATCACTCTGAAACCTCTGGATAAGACTGCAGTGGAAAGTACTTAACCATGGCAACAGGGACAAACAGATAACTGAATTATTTGCTGTTGCTTTGTTAGTTGGCACAATTGACTGTTAAGCAACAAGAACCATTTTCTCAGCACAATCTAAAGTAAAAAAATCCTTGTTCAGACATTGACCTATGAAAAGTCCTTATCTAGCACTATTTTTGACATATGCTCTCTCATTTATAGTCTATCTTTATCCTGCAATTGTTGAGGAGAAATATTACATCCTGTCCCTAATATTGTGATCTTGTCCTTTATAATCTAAAACATGCCATAGCACTTTGTTAGGTTGAAAAGAAAACTGTAATTCCATTTTAGTAGCTCCAGAAGCAGAATGAAAGCAATTTAGGCAGGGTTATTTGAACGGCACATTCAAGTCATTCAAAGTGCACTCAAAAGTATTCAGATAGTTTACATTTTGTTTTTCTGCTTTTCTATTTTACTTCACGGTTTGTTCAGTGACGTACTTTGGTATTTCGTACTCCCATGAAGAGTGTTTCTCGATAACAGTGGTGGCGAGGGCTGTTGTCCTTCAGTCGCTTAATCGGTCGAAACATTTTTAATAGTTAGCTGTGATTATTTATTATTTTTATGTCACAAAGCATTTTATTTGATGATAAGGATTTCTATGGACAACAGCAGCATGGAGTGAGAATTACATATAGATTTTTCATATAAATATACTGCATCCTAGTACTTTTTTGATAGATATATATGTTGTATTATTATTACTCAGTGTTTTATGTTGCAACCTTAAGGCCGAGACAAGTTCCTATGTTTGTGAATTTTGTTCATTGACAATGGCAATAAACTCTTTCTGATTCTGATTCTAATTCTGATTCTGATTCTGCATAAATATTGTTGTTTTACATTGACTCGCGCGCGTTGTGTCCTTGTGTGCACAGTAGTTTGGTCAGATCCACGGTCAGATCATAGAGACAGTTCATGGTTTTGAGAGCTTTTACCACGACCCCTTTTTGGACGACTAAGAAGCAAGCATTTCTTAAGTCGATTACAGCCCTACAGTCAGTGACGGGAAGTATACTGAATACTGAATACCTGCAATTAAACACATTCTGTTACTTTATCTAATAATTGAACTTTTCTGAATTTCTAGAATTCTTTCACATTGAGCTGCAGTATGGAGACTAAAAACACGACAGAGGATTAAAACAGCTTTTTGTTATTGTTTCACCGTTTGTTATGCTTTTATTTATAAGATAAGAGGTACATTTATCACAAATTAGAAAAGTCACACACACGCACTCATTATAAGAACTGCTTTTTTTAATTTGCTCACTAAGCCTCAATTGTGTGCTCAAATACTATAATATGTTCCTCTGGTTTTACAAAAGTAACTGTATTCTGAATGGGCTGGACTACAGTTACTCAAATGTAGTATTCTAAATAGTATTTTCGGTACTTCTATTCAAGACTACTGTCCCTACTTGCATAACCTACTTAAAAGTTGCAAAAGTAATGGTCTATACAGAATCCATTTGCCATCCAATGTGTTTGTTTTAATGAAGATTTTAAATGTATTCAATGCCTTAAAGAGAAAATCCAAGCTGTCACTACTTTATTGAGACAAATTTTTACCGGGTACATACAGTAACATGAATCTTGACATTTTATGAAAAGGCACCACCCACGATTTGTTCTTCACATTTGCTCCAAAAACCCTATAAATAGAGCTGCCCCAAAGCCATCCGTGCAATCAGAGCAAACAGTGTAAAAGCAGGAAACGCTGCCACAACATTTGGATGTGAAAATGAGTGTGGAAATGGCCCAATATTTGCCTCGGTGTCATGTGCGCTGACAGGTATTGTGCAGGTGGAGGCGATAACATCCATTCCCCCGCCCCGCTCCACTCAGCCGGCTGTGTATCCAAACAAATGGGCCGGGCCCTTTGTCACGCTGCAACATTTTTACATGGCTCTTTCTGAAAAGCATGTAATTCACTCTGATTGGTGGGATGGCTCGTCTCCAGCCTGGGATGGTGTCAAATCAGCCTCCGCTTTAGTGTCAAGCAAATATTAACCTAATTTTTCACTTGTTGGGCACATTCTAAGGTGTTGAACTGTGGAGAAGAGAAACAGTGCCTGATTATTTGGGCCGTTTGTCTTGGCACAAAGCTCACACTGGCTTGTGACTCTTTGGCTGTGGTATTCATTCATCTTTTTTGCTTTTTCCCTCCAGCTATACAGTGGACGTTAGCCAGTCATTTAGCCTGGATGTGTTTCTCTTGCCCGGACAGACTAACCCTGGAAAAGTGGTGGGCCTACACACAGCAGGTTTACAACTCGCTCTGTAGGGCTGTCACTAACGATTATTTTAGTAGTCAACTAGTCAAACGATTATTTCTATTGTATATTGAGACTTTTCAGATTCTTTGTCAACTAAACAATGGTTGAAATATTATGAAGGCTTTAAGCTGGAGACTGTTTATGAATAAAGTGAATTATGGATACAAATCTGAAACTTAATTCTTTTTTGACATTTTAATTCAATGATGTCTTTCCGACCATTTTTTTTATATTAAAGGTCTTTTTATGTTATCGAGTCTGAATAGTCAGTCCAATTATCAATAAATGACTATAATGATTTTTTTCTAGTCGACTAGTCACGATTTGTCAATTAATCGTTACAGCCCTACCGCTCTGTCAACCTTGGAACTCCTGACTGAAGCCGTGTGCGCTCACAGGACAGAAGCCAGACCGTTCTGTCCTGCAGTGTCCATGTGCCCTGGGCTTTTTCTTCACATTCTGAACTCTAAAATGTGTAGTGAACTCCACTCACTCCTGCTGCCTTTTCTGAGGTGCTGTTCAGCTGCAGTTAAACTTCCCCAAAGTATAAAACTTAAACAGCTTTGATTTCTTCTTTCCTTGTTAATCTAGTCTGAAGTGGAAATAGGCTCTTCACAACAAATCCACCACAAAGCTTGTTGTATAGTATTGTTTTTACTTGAATCCAGCTGCACAGCTTTTATTAAGGGTAAACCATGACACAGAACGGTATGCTTACAATTAGGGCCTCAACAGTGGATAGTCAATTAAACTGACTAATTAACTAATTAAAGGTGTTATGGGTAGTTTGACAATATTTCCATCACTATAACCCAGTGGCTGCTTGTTCACGCCATTCAGCCGCACGTGTGCACGTACATGCTCAACAAAGGCATCGCATTTTTAATTAAAATATAACACTAATTATAATTTGTTAGGCCTATTTCTAATTTATTTCTAGATCATTATTTCTGTTCACCTCTGCACATGTCCAAGTGCTCCCCCCCTGTCCCCATGCTCCCTGCTGGCAGAGGGGCCATCGGGGCACACGGGGCACACGGGGCACACGGGGCCCGCTGTGCCGACGCTGAGTGTGGGCAAGTGCATGAGACGGGACAGATACATCACAGCTGCACCGCACACACAAACCAGGAGCTGGAGAACAGCTGCACAAACTCAACTCTGCTACGACTTCAGCGGCTGCTTTAGAAGCTGCTTTAGATGCTCCCTGTCCCATGTGTCCTATTGCCATAAAGTCCTGTATTGTGAATAAACCTTTGAAAAACCTCTGTGATGCTTTCAACAGGTAGAAAGAGCCTTATTGTAAAAGGTTTGGACAAAGACGGCAATGCACAAACTCTGCACAAACAACAGAAGGCCAAGAGGAGCGACTAAGGGCTCAGTCGATTATGAAAAACTCCACTGCGCAACAGTAAATTTAAGTAACCATGGAGAACACATGGACACACATTACATCATAGGTGAAGATTTTGCGACAAACCAGACCCGATCACTGAGCCAACGTGCATACAGAGGCCGCCATAGTGGACATTAAAAGTGTTTTCATCAGCATGAGTGAAGAGATAGACAGGTAGAAATAACATTGACCACAGGGACGGGTCAAGGGCCAGCCTCATAGTCCTATGTTTTACTGTAAATGTAACTTTTTCATGAATAAAAAAGATTGAGTCTGACTTGACTAACATGCCTGTGCTCACATACAGCAAATGCGACACACTTTATGTTTTCTCTTTTTGTGGAGCTGATGATTCATGTCTATAATCTCTCTACTATATCAGGTGAAAAATGGTGTACGGCCAATTATAATGGTGAGTGTTTGCTTTCCTGTGAACAATGCACTTGGTTTTCAGACCTGTGATATATGGCTCCGAGATGAAGGAGCGTTGTCATCAGTGTAAATGAAAGGTGGACAGGACGAGTGCGGGAGACACGGGGAGCATGTTGGACACAGCCTCCAGGTCTCGATAAATCAGTGACTGAGATAATCCCCGGAGCTACAGCACACGGCGTTTCATCAATGTGAGATCAAGACTTGTATTGATTTGCAGCACACGCATGTCTGACAATACTGCGACTGCTTCTGGTCACTCCTTGATATTGGCCCGTGTTGCTGCTCAGATTTCTGCACCTCTGCTGTTCTACTTTTACTGATATTCCCCAAAATGTCACTCCATAGTTTCTTCTACGTCGTGAGGAAGAAAGTTTTAAATGTCTTCGGATCAATTTTCCTTTCAGTCACCACAACAAATCAAATCGCATCATGCTGTGATTTGCACATTTTCTCGCATAGATTTTTAGCAGAGTACAACTTCAGATCGACATTTTACATTATGAAAATACAGTGAAGACGTTTTAGATAACCTTTACCCCACATGTGTACAATACCAATACCAATTGGCAAAATTATCCATTTTAAATCAATACTAGCAGGGAGAGGAAGAGTTGCAGTAATACGTAGCTATTAGGGCTGAACGATTTGGGAAAAATATCGAATGGCAATTTTTCTGACAAGCACTGCAACTGCGATTAGAGTTGCGATTTATGTTTTAATTATAGGATTCTGTTCAGTTTTCACATTCTAAGCATTTCCAGGCAAACTGACAAAAATAAATATGAACTGATAAACAAATACAAGAATCACATGCTTATTGCGTCCATTCATAATGCAGTTTTGCTTTGACGACTGAATCCTTTGTAGTAAAAACAAATAGCTAGGCTCTTTGTGAAGCTGACAGTTTTGGCGTCTGTTGTCTGATCTGCTCTGATTATAAGTGGAAAATAGCAATGCACAGAGGAAAATCAGATTTAATCTCACCTGGATTTCATTTTTTGGTAAATATTTGAACTGCTGTTGGGAGATATTGACTGAATTGGCTGGGTTTTTTACAATTCCATGTCAAAGCCAGTATCAGCCAAAATGAGATTTAGGGACTTCATGTTCTTTCTGACACAAAAAGTCTCGGCAGAGTACGTATAAAAAGGTCTTTGCAGATTTTGTGATTTTTAGGCTTATTATTCTAAATGTGGGTCCAGAGTACAAACTGATCTCGACTCTTCCCAAAATGGTTGATTTGACGCAAAACATAAGTTTATCAGTCTCTTTACATGTCCAGGAGCTTGATAGTTCCTGTTTATTAGATGGTTGACAAAAAAAAAAAAAAAAGATGAAAAATTCCAAGGGTCCGCCTCAGTTTAATAAATAAATTATATATATTTTTTATATAATTTCGATATCTATAGCTGTATAATGCTAATGGTCTGTAGTGATGATTAATATAAGAAAAGATAATAATAATATAATAAAGAAAATGAAATTGTACAATCACCTTTACTTGTTTACTCCACCTTTTCTCTGTAGCAGTGTAACTTAGATGCAGTCATCAGAGCCAGTACATTTTTTATTCTTCTCACTGCTTTAAAGCCTAAATTTCATTCCTGTGGCTCTGCTGTCAAACCTATCAAACAAATATTCTACTTAAACGCAGCAATGCAATCCGTGTATTTAAAGCAGCCTCATTCAGCCTGTTAATGTCTGGCTAAACATATCAGAGAATCAATGTATGAGGTAGATTTTTCTTCTGCAGAACGTTTTAGTGCCAACATCGGTTTTTATTGTGATGTTTTTTGCATTCTCAGTTGCCATTATGTATTGTAAATCTCTGTTTAAATCCGTGTTTTAGTGCAGCAGCCGCAGCTCCAAAAAAGCAAATTGCCATCGCGTTTGGTTCACTGCACTTGTCAAGTCGGAGGATGCTGGACTGTGTGGGGCTTACTCATGCATCACCACCCCGCTCACACCACTACTGTAACATCATTATAGGCCTGTGTGAACTGAAGACACTGGTTACGTCAGATAACAAGGGAGAAAGACAGGTTTTCTTTTATATTTGATGAATGAATCACACAAACACCAGTAAAATTGCTGCAGCACAAGCTTGACGTGTAAACTATGGACTACAGCACGTTATTTTTTGTTATGTATGTTCGGCTCTGTTTGGCCTAAACATACAGTAAAAAGCAGTAGGCAAAAGGCATAACGAATATTTGAATCTGATTGGTCAACAGCGTGAAAAAACAGGGGACAAGGCGAGAAATCAAACTGTTGTTAAAACCTACCTCAAAGTGCTTCTATGTGCACATATTTAAGCAACAAATAGTCTATTAAATCTGCTAAAAACAAAACAAAAGTAGTTTGTTTCGGTTTGTCCTTTCGACTTCCGCCCAAACTAGTTAACACTTATAATAAAATAAAAAAAATAAATGTTGATTCTTTTATTAGTTTCTCAGTTCATAGGTCTTTTTTGTTCATTCTTAAATTATTTGACTTTGAACAGACTCCTATAATTAAAACATAAAAGTAATCGCAATCACAATGCTTGCAATTAGATATTTTTTTTCAAAATGGTGCAGCCCTAGTATACCATACCTTACATAAACAGTTTGAGTAGAACGTTTTTACTAGATGGTTTAACAAATTGGTTAACAATGAAAGGTTTTGCAAATAAAAAACAATTGTGCTCTAGTTTTTGTGAATTGCACACATCTATTGTACACAAAGTCACAATAGTAAATTCTGACTTCCTGTTATTGGAAACGGATTACCCTTCATTGAAAACTTGTCTATTTAACACCATAACTGCCTATAACAAACGCTGACATAGCGTGAATAGAGGTCTGATTGGCTGAAACAATGGCCAGGCTCGTGTTTGCGCGCAGGCTGGTCGACACGTTTTCCCCGCCTGCTGCTGGCCAATGCTTTCTGGCCCGGCTCCAGCCATTGGACATGGATGTGACTTAACAATGGGGTACAATGAAAACAGATGTTACTGTCTCTGAGGAAAGGTTCAACACCCATTTCCACGGCACTTTGTCTCAGGCCTTTGCAGTGAAAGAGGAAAAGTGGAAAGAGCTGCGTGGAGTGGCACGTCCAGACGGAAGAACAGAAAACTCATTTGAGTGTGAGGCTGTGATGGATTTGCGGTGCCCTTGGTTAGATGTCTGTGCTAAAACCAACGAATCGGCGTAATCATGCAATATCTGAATGATTTTTGTAAGCTGCGAAGACAATATCTCATAATGTACTGTGAATATTGTCATGTATTCTATTCTCTTGGCATTTAACAGTGTGAGTTGTGTGGTCCTCTGTGTTTTTATTCATTCGAATGCATTTTACTTAGTTATTGCTATTTTTTTTTTTTCATATATTTATTTATAATTTGGCTTGAATTTAATTGTATTGGTTTTTATTCCTTTAGAAACTGAAATTGAGCACTTATTATACATTTTGTTGTGTTTTATTTTGTGTCGGGCTGCACTTTGGAGAACTTTTCTGTTGATAAAATGTGCGTAAAATTCCTGGTAGCGAGCTCGGCACCTGCATTACTCCATGGAGACAGAAAGATAAAACCAAACAAGAACATCTCCATGGCGACAAGCTTTTCTGGTACTATTAACCAAACTGTAAATGAGTAATTGCAGTTCTTAAAGTCTATTATTTTGGCTGAAATCTTACACAGTGGGGCTTTTAGTGGATTTGGAGTTATGTGTTTTTAGAAGCACCTGTTCCTCATATTTGCCTATTTCAATTTGATTTGATTTCCTCTTATTAAAAGCAAATAGAAATGCTTTCACTATTAATTTCCTGCAAAAACCACTTTTAATCAAAGGCAAAAAAAAAAAAAAAAGAAGCCTCATCTCTTCCTCCAAAGTGTGAACTACGCTCCAAATCGCATGCTTGTACTGACGGAGGATTGACTGTTGACCTCTCAGTTAAAAAGTGAAATGACTGAATCTTGATCTTGATTCAAATTTGATTAATTGCACAGCCCTAAAGCCAAGGCTAATTAGTGATTGATAATGACTCTGTTGTGACGTGCCAAATGAGTTATGCCTGCGCCAAAATAACCAGGTTTACACAATCGTATTTCTATTACACATAGTGACGGTGGCAGACACGGCACGCTACGCTGGAAACAGCCTTTGGCCACGACATTTCTGTTTTAATAGTTGAATTGTAAGTGAATGTTGTTCTGTTTACTACTTGTACTCACACTGGCTCTATTGCTCTATTGCTGCTCTTGTGTTTCTCCTTGGTAATAATAGCAACCACAGATTATCATAACAAAGCCTCGTTACAATAGTTTCCCTCCAGAGCAATAACAACTGTATGTTTCGTGGTAATTTTGTTGCTGGAATAAATTGGCGCTGTGTAAAAATCTAAAGGTCTTGCTCCATAGATGTACAAATCCATAGATAATTAGCTTCAGAGTGGATGCACTGGCAATTATGTGTTAATACTGTAATAGTTGTGTGTTGTTGTTGTTTCAAGTTGTTTTAAAATCACCTGCAATTGTTTTAATGTAGACGGACGATATAATGCTACACTGTGGAACATGTCCATGAGAAAAGCATTGGGCGTAACCGCTACCAGAAAAGTTAGATTATGCATATTTAAGCAGAAAATCTCTCCACCTTGTGTCTAAAATACCTGTATGTACTGGGGGGGATACTTGCTAGTGTTGGCATTATCCAATCCTAACCTTATTTATACAGCACATTTCATAAACATAAACCGTTTCCAATTGCTATACAATACAAATAAAAGATACAGAAACAGATATAAAATACTAAATCTCAATTTAACTCTGCTTGTCCAAACAATAAAACTAGTCAAATCAAATAAGAAAGATAATCAGATAATTAGGGTTTTTTATCCCCTCAAAATGAAAATATGCATCTGTTGACCACATCTTTTTTTTTTTTCTGACCATACTTTTGCTTTTGTTTACCGCAATTAAAATCCGAAATCACTATAAATCTGGACGACGGGACCTTTTTACTCTCAAACACCTGGGATACTGTGAAATAAGCAATATACAAATAAACTGTCCTAAAGAAGTCTGACTGCAGATGGCGCTGTCTTCCTGCCTCTACCGGTCGGAAAACTGCACCAAAACCTGTTTAAATCAGCTGACCAGACACGTCACAGAGAAATAACGTGACGGTGACGAGTGCGCAGGCGTCTGGTTAAAAAAAGAACCTTTTAAATAAATGCATCAGCAGAATATCGTTTTTAGGCTGTATAACCGTGTTTTTACATACAATGGGGAATTATTTTTGCACAATTTAAAGTGTCTTTCTGATGACTGGGTGCCATCAATTTCCGATTGTGAATGATGCTAGTTTTATCAATGTGAATCATCTTCAGTAAAAAAAAGAACAATATCGATGTCTTCACTAAAGGTTTACTTTGTACATCTGGCTGTCACCTTTCAGCATGTGCTTTTTAAACTTTTTGTTGCATTCAAAAGGATATCTGATGTATTATGTACTTCTCGCTGCCATCGCTGGAGCCGTGCAGCTGCTACACGAGGTCAGGCTTCTACAAGGAAAATGCCCATTGGGTTTCCAGTTCGAGCTCTTTCAAACACATGCACGTTTTGATCTCGCCGTCACAATACGTGTTTGATACATTGTGCCTCGCTAACATCCGATATTTCATCATGATTTAAATGGCCGTGTGTTCATCAAGTTTAGCTGCAGAAGTTAAAGGTCAAACTGTTAAGCCTCTTGGGCCATGGAGCTCGATCTGTTTTGGATTTGATTTTCTAGCTGAGAGGAGCCTCACAGGAGCACTCATGTAGCACTAGACTTTTATTCCTGTGATAGAAACGGTCACAAAAGAGCACTTATATTAGGAGTCGATTCATTCTGACTACTTGATCATTACATCGCATGCCTGCTCAAATTTGACTATGGCAAAGATTATGCTAAATGCTTCAAGTGAGTCTCTCATTTCAATTGTGTCCCAAACAAAGAACAGTAATACAAATTGATTTAGCATTAGTTTTGTGGCAGACTCCCAATTTAAGACCTGGGACTAGTTCAGAGACTAGTTTTTACCTATATTTTCTGACATAAATGTTTACTTGTCTCTGTTGGTGACTTGGCTGTTCTTTTTGATGCTTTGATCCCGATAACCAACGCTGATGCTTCTTTGTGTCTTTTAGCCAGAGTCAACAGACCTCCGTTGTCTTTATCATTGTTGGATTGTGTAGATGTGCTCGTCCAGTGTATTTAATGTTAAATACACTGTTGTTTAATTACGATTTCAGTAATCGTGAATAACAGTTGAACCGTGGTGCCTTTTCTCACAACTAACACTAAAACTCCTCGCCCCTATAATCCTGAATTGAGAGTAAAGATTTATGCAAAGAAAGCTGATTAGTCTGTCTTTCTGAACTTGGATGTGGCGGCGTGTCTCTGGCAGCCGTCACCCACAGCTGACATTAGTATTCTGACGCAGCCCCCTCTCTCCCGTGTACAGAGCCAGACACTTAATTTGTCATTTACTGCTCCATGGAAACTGCAGTAATTGAACCTCGGGCCCGTGGACGAGATCCGCCGTCCTAGTGGCTCTTTTGTGTCGCCGCGGGAGACGGAGGGCTGTACACGACTACAGTGCAAATAAGGGCATGACTCTCTTCTCAAAGGCCAATGGGGTGCTCCTGTAAGTAAGCAATGTTTACTGCATGCCTCCAGTAAAGGATAACGGGATTTTAGATAAAAGGAGGCAACGGGTGGGTATAAATAGCAATATAAATGATGGAAGAGGCATAAATGTGATTTGGAGATGCTTTATCACCGACTATTGGGGAGGAAATGAGTGATTTTGCTGAAATTTAAAATAGTGTATTTACAGACTGTGGATAATTAGGGGGTTTATCAGTAATATCGAGCAGGAGGAAATGAAAGAGATTATGGCACATTAGGAGACGATGAATGCGAGATGTGTCTGTGATACGGTGGCTGCTTTATCAGGATCGGTTTATTTGTCACATAAACACGCAGCTCTGCAACATGCAGTTTTACATCTTTTTGGCCTATTTAGTTTTTGGAAATCATGCGGTTCTTGTCAGTATATTCATAATAATGATCAAAATATTGTGGTATTGCATAGTCAAAAGTCTCACAATAATATTATGGCCTGTCACAATCATCATAATTATGCACCGCCTTACTTTGCATGCATTGTTTTGTTGCAGCAACAGCTAAAAAAACAGAAGAAACTACATAGACCATGATCTTTTGCTCTGTTTCTATGGAGACATAAAGACATAACTGTTATTAAGCACTTCATATATAGATAGACCGATACATCTGTTGGCTAATATTTTGACTATTGAGCATATTGTATTTTGCATGAGCTCACCAGTTGACGAAAGAATATACACAAAACTTGATTTGAACACTTTACATGAAGAGGGAACTGTATAAAATGGGACTACACTCCTCTCTTATCCAGTGTGTAGTGAGTTTGTAGTCAGTCTATATATTGGCCCAAAAGTATCGGAGCATATCGTCCACCGGTTATTTTAATCGTAATGGTATTGGCCTTGAGAGACCCCACATCGGTAGATTTCTACTTTTAGGTCTTAATTCTTTGGAATATATGATATACCAACAGGTTGTCAAGGCTTTTTAATAGGATAAATTATAATTTCTACAATTGTGCAAGCCTCTTCAAAATAGCCCAATAAATATCATACTGTGAAATAAATATTGTGGTCATATTGTTGTGTGAGTGAGTATTGCATATCATTAGATAATTAGAAGATTTTTTTTTATTAATAATAATAAAATGTTTTAGGAATAATCATGTTGGGATGGTTGATCAGAATTGAATATAGAAGAAATATATGTGTTTTTAACTGTAATAATGTGAATAACTGCATTCTTTACATTTAAAATCATGACTTGTGCCAGGCAAAAAGTCCCAGTAGACTTATTCATAATTGTAGTTTTTGTAGTTGGCAGAGGTAACGTTGCCGCCTCCCCCCCTGAAATTATTCCTAAAAGCAATTATTTCAATCTTGCTCCAATTCATATAATACACATGTTTTTCTGAGCTTTTTTGAAGTCAAGGGAAGTCATTCTCCCTCCTACATTGAAGGTTTTGTAGTTACAGTTACAGTTTCTGAGTCAGGGAAATTCATAGTTGAAAGAATACTTGAAAATCATTTGAAAACTTTCTGGAAACAGGAAATGAGTCAGAGACAACCTTTAATCTTTTGAGCATTGTGCGCACTATAATCAAACCGTACTCATAATAAAAATGCATTTTCTTTTGCCCCATCTACAATATACAGTATGTAGAGTCACAAACACAGCCCCAGACACTCCCTCCTGGAATCTTTTATGGCACATTGTTTATCATCATAGCCCTGAATTCAAATGTGCTGGAGGAAGCATTGGTGACCTCCACTCCTCCCCTGCTTCCTTCTGTTCCCCAGATGTGATTTATTACAGCAGGCGACAGAGACAGACAGAGCAACAGACTCATGCGGCTGCAGTTTTGTCAGGGCATCAAAACGTTTGCACTGAGACTGTGAACCTCCCTATCCCCAAGGTGACCCCTGGGGGAGATTGTGTCAGGCTGGCCAAGGTGACAGCTCAGTCCTGTAGCTCCCAATGTGCATTTAAGGGGGAGGAACCGTCTGCTTCGTCGTCTGGTAAGGGATCACATGGTTCGCACTCATTTGTCTTAATAAAGGAGACCATCGGGCTATAGGCGGCTTGTTCGATGCACAGAGGAGAGAGGGACAGGAGAAACGAGACAACAAATATTCTTGAGTTTCAGGTGGATTCCTTCCAAATTTGGGGGATTTGGCATGGCAAGAGTCATCTGTTGTTATAGCAATAGCATAATTCAAATCAAAATATTATATCTTTTGAATGGGGAGGTGCATAGGCCCTGTCCCAATACTCGCACTTGTGTACTTCAAATGCCGCTGAAGTGTGCAGGATGTCCCAAGTCATTAGAATGTTTTGAGCTGCACTTCAACACGGCCTCTCTCTGCTCTTCCAACAAGTGTACAAGTACAAGTACCCTCATTGCAAATGGAACGGCTTCTGCCTTAGCAACTAAGCAGCGAGCACTAATGGGAGACTATGGAAATGTCTTAACAAATGTCTTAAACTGATAATATTTTACATAAATATGGACTGCCCCTTAACAACACTGTAAAAATGTTATAACTGTTTTCATTAGTTCGAGGTCAATTCAGCCCATGATCAAACCCAAAATGAGCTGTGGCTTTGTGATGGATTTACCTGGGGTTTAACAATACCACTGACCTCTGTTTTACCCTGCTTTTTTCTTTATAGTATTCACAACACTCTGAAGTGCGGACTGTCACAATTGCTGGGTTTCAGATGACGTCACAACCTTCTATAATCCAGTAATAATCAAAACAAATGTGGGGCAACTACAGGTATTATTGTTAAAATGCTGATATTTTTGTGTGAGTTCTAAATATCTGAGTTCTAGATAAATCTATAATGAGGATCAACATTTGTGAATTTAGCTTTTGGTTATTCCATGGCAAAGTACAACGTAATTAAGAGGAAAGGTTATGACATCATCTCATTCTAGAATCTGAGACCCACAAATCGTTTTCTTTCATGTGAAATCCCAACATTCTAGAATCTCAATAGTTTGACACTGAGCTGGAGCTGGTCAGAATTCTAAAGTCTAAGACGTACAACTACAGTAGGCGGCGGTAATGTAACACTAGGATACTAACCGCCACAAAACATCAAAGAATTCTACAGTTCAAACTGTAGATTTGTTGACCTGGTTTATGGTTCATATCGCTGTAATGACTAGGCCTATCCACGGGGCACAAAAACTGACACAAATTTCAATGACTACTCCGACCGCACAAATAAACAACGATGAAATACATTTTTCACAATAGCCTCAGAAAGTGGTGCCATTATTCAACCCAAAAGGCATGAGTTAATGTCGCAATTGTCAGGATGGAATAATTCACCTGAAAACCAGGAATAGGAGGAAATAAACCAGAGCGAGTGAGAAAGTGCGTGAAGAGTTTGTTGTTAGCACCTTGTTCCTCTCCAGCATTCGCACTCCCATCTCACCTGTCTACCTGCTGGCAGCCGAAAATGTCAGGAACTGGTTCAAAGCAAATTTTAATTTGACTTCAATATCTCTTGCCATTATGCTTTCCAAAAACCTGTCTCATCTCCTTGACAGGTGCAGAGGAGGGATATGCGGGATTGGCTTTATCCCGATCGAAATTGTCAACGAAACGAAACTTATAATTTAATGTTTTCTGAGGCTTTATCTAGAAGCACATGATTGTTTAAAGCTGAGGTAGCGTTATACGGTATATATGTGGTATTTATTCAAGCATACATTTGTTACTGTATATTATTTATTCTCATGTACAAGTTGAGATTGTTGCAGGAACTGAAATGATTCTATACATGGGTATCGACCAGAGTCATCTTGATTCTTCATATTTGGCTGTATTGGTTGATGCTAATTCCCTCATAGAAAATGCATTGTTTACACACACATGCTATAAGGGTCTATTGCACAATGCCGATTCAAAGCAGCCTGACTTACACGCTCCGTCCTCTGGCAAACTGGAGATTATGCATTTTATGAAGCTAGCAGTCAAGTCTCTCATAAATTCTGGCTGGTTATCTCAAGCACTAAACAAACAGGAAAGAGCTTGCACCAGCTCCTATTGCATTAGCTTAAACAGGCAGCCCAAGGAGAATGGAGTCAGCGTTTGACTGACAAGTGATGTATTGGACACGTCGTGCCAAAGTGCACAGCACAGGTAGACATTTATTTTATAGCAATATTCAAGAGCTATTTCCTACAGTAGTCATAAATACATGGTGCCGGTTTCATTCTATCCCTGTGCTACCTGTGTGCGCAGGTACAAAAGGTCAGCGATGCATTTACTCTGCGGATGTGGCAGTTGGAAACTAACCATCATTTTCACAGTTCTGCAGTGAAACCAGACTCCCATATTTCATAGTCCTACACTCATACTGACTTTATCCTGACAACCACTCTCTTTTTTGTGAAGTGAATTTAGGTTGAAGCTTCTCATTTTTCGATTGGTTGAAAACTGTGTAGTCATTTGATAGTAAGTTGTATTAGGTGTCATTGGTGGAAATATTCTTTGAGATGTTTGAGACGGCAGGACAAATAAAAGTTGCATTGTGATTTCATTCTCTGATTGTATTTTGCCCACTTGTTTTATGGGGCTAACATTGACTGTGCATTCTACATTTGGATTTGGATTTGAATATTTGACACAGGCTGTATAACAGTTCAGTTTGCTCAGTATCAAAAGAATAATTGATAATGGTTTGTATCATAATTAATTGCTTAATGTGCTTGAACGCTTATTATTCTGAATTTAGTATTGAGAATAATGTAATTGAGGACACTTAAAAGGGGCTGTACACACTTTTTTTCATTTTATAAAGTAAACTCTTTCCTTCCCCAGCACAGATAAATTGTACAAGTTCTCAAAATGAGACCAGTGCGTGCTGTCTGCATCTGTATTGTAGGTTTGGTTTAATGTTCAACTAATGACCCCTAACATCTAACCCCTAACACCTAACCCAAAGCTTACACACTCAGAAGCCAACAAAGGCAAACCTCCTCCATGCAGCGGCTGCAGCTGGATTCTCCGGGTTTTATTCTCGGCAAAGCAGGAAGCGTATGTTAGCCTGCTAATATTTGTTAGCTTTAACGTGACGCTAAATTCTGCTCCAGCCTCTGAAAGTATTGAACCGCTATTATCACAGTGAATATGCTCAGAATGCATTAGGAAAGTTGAGCAATGCATTTGGACCACTGCAACAGTTTGAAAATAAACCTGTTGAGTTTTTCCACGATTTTATGACATATATTATGAAAATTAGGTACAGCGCCTTTAAGGGAAGTGTTGGTGGGTAATTACTGTTAGGCAACTACTACTACTGCTGTTGGACATACAAGTTAAGAGTGGCTTGTGGCTGATATTTTTTGTATGAATTCTTACTTGCTAATGACTGTCTGTGCAGAGGCAAAGCCAAGTAGTACAAACATGAAACAATCCTTATAAATATTCATCATGCTTCATAAAAGCACCACTTCAAAACCATTATTACTTGCTCTTGTCCACTTTGCCCACAATCTTACCTTTCTAAACTTATCGTCCATATGTAACTATACTCAATTTAATCAATTGCAACAGTTAAAGGCTTCCTTTGCAGTTTATTGGCTGTGAAGATTTTCCACTTGATTGCTTCATTTTGAAGTGAATAAGTTAAACCTCACAATCATCCAAGTCTGCTTAAAAGAGTACTCTGTTATAATCATCCAGTCAAAGATAATCAAATAAAATGGCACCTTTTTCTAATGTTACTTTATGGTCTTTGGATATTTTTTTAGTTTTAATTATCACAAAATCTTAGATGATTTGAGGGGAATGTGCAAATGGGTTTCTGAACAAGCAGGCTTTAACAAGACTTCTGCTTTCTTTATCTATAAAACACAATATAAAAGAAACTGCAACATAGATCAGCTGCAGATGTATATTTATATCAGCAGTAAATTATTATTCTCGTAGATGGTTGAGCATTCAATTCCATCCAGTTTGTGGGTAATAAGTCAAGAACAGCATCAGACAAGTTTGCTGGATCAACCCTATATGAATCAATGTCTACTTCCTCACTGCTCTTCTGGCCCTTCACATCCTCAGCCTCTCTGGTGCTGTTGGCGCCTGTGTGAAGAGGTCTCACGAGGCCTGACAGCTGCTGCAGTGGTTCCTCTGTGTCCCCTCACATCTTCCCCCACATCAGCATCACACAGGACCGCTCAAGTTCAAGCACATTTCAGATCCATCGCTCTCGACCAGATGGCCCTTCTCCAGAAACAGGAAAGAGACGTAAACAAATCTTCCTGATGTCTTTTGCCGCTGCTTGATGTTGGAATATTTTTGGGGCGACAATTGTGTCCTCATAGATTTGACCGTTCATCTGTCAGCAGAGACTTGTGTTCTTGTGTAAAATGAATGAATCAATGAATGAATGAAGCTGCTCTCCAGGTGAAGGTGTTTGGGCAAAGGAAACAGACAAAAAGATCGATCTGGCTTGATCAAATTGACAAAATACTATGTTTTATTTTCCTGAAAGGGTGAAATATTGGTAATGTTTAATACATGTCATGTTTTATAGTAGGAACTATAATGACTAAATGATTTCCAGACATACAATTGAGCCTTTACGTGTATTATTCCAGTTACATGCAGGAGTCTGTGGTGAGCATCAGGCGCAGGTGGCACACAAATGCACGACTTCTCTCTTTGACACTTTAACGTACAACCTTTCCTTCTTTAGAGTTATCACCATGGAAACTGGACAGAAATGAGAAGCTCAGAGCTTCAAACCTCAGCACCCTGGTCCCGCGCTGTGACATTTATACAATAGGTTTATCACCGCCTCCGCTTAGATCCAAAACATGTGCATCCAGTAATGTTTTTTTTTTTAATTAGAATGTATCGCCAGTTGGACTGCATCGTAGGATACACAAGCACATTGAAATGAGGACAGAAAGTTGGAGATAGTGTTGTCGCAAGATTAAAATTCAAACTCAGTGATGATAACAAACACAGATTTTTAGAAAATAGTTTCTTCAATACTTCAATATGGTCTTATAGTTATGGTGATATAAAAACTATTCCGGAAAGGTTTAAATTTTTACTCTGCTGGCACTCTTTTGATGCAAGAAGTGCATATGAATATCTTTGAACAGTGAAATATTTCAGTAGTTTTACTCATGAGGATATATTATATTTGTAACACACTTATCCAATTCTTTACAAAGAGTGAGTCTGGTCAGGCCTCGAGCCAAACTCAAACTCTGTGCGACGATACAAATGAGCTCGTTGGTCATCTGTCATTTAGAACAAAATCAAAATGTTGTGCTTCACTCATTGATTCTTCAGTGATATTTTTTCCATTCTTTTTTACTTATGGAAAATATGTAATATCTAACTGTAATAGAACTGTAATATTTAACTGTAATATCTAATATCTAACATTTTAACACCTCCCTGGAGTCATGCCATGTCCCAGCCTGCTTCAAGTCGTCCATCATTGCCTCTGTCCCCAAGAAGCCCCGGATCACTGGACTTAATGACAACAGGTCTGTGGCGCTGACGTCTGTAGTCATGAAGTCATTTGAACGCCTGGTCTTGCCCCACCTCAAGTCTACTCCATATGAACTGTTCTTCATCGGCCTCGAAGAATTGGTTCTCCTCCTGAGTGGGTCTAGCTCCACCGTGTATCTGCAAATTGAGGCGCGTCCGCCTTTCCGTCCTAGGGAGTCGGATCTCTCCTTCACTGTGACTCTCCTACAGGTTTCTACTTTTTCCCAAAGAGGTTTGGTAGTTTTTCCTGGCCGAGAAGGAGGGTCTAAGGACAGGGGAGCTTGGGACATCTGTCTAAGGACACAGGACGCTGGGACATTTCCAAGTCCCAATGAACCTTGTTTATTTTGTTTTCCACTGTAGCCCCTCGAGGCAACTTCTGTTGTGATTTTGGGCGTTACAAAAATAAATTGAATTAAATTGAATTGAAGTCCTTCACCTCCTCCCTGGTGGCCCCTGCAGTTCGTGTACAGAGCCAACAGTCTGTAGACGACGCCATCAACCTTGCACACTTCAGCTCTGCATTCAACACCATCCTCCCTGCTCTGTTCCAGGACAAGCTCTCCCAGCTTAACGTGTCTGACTCCACTTGCAGGTGGATCACTGACTTCCTGACGGATCGGAGGAGTGCGTACGGCTGGGAAGAATGTCTCAGACACTCGGACTATCAGCACAGGAGCTCCACAGGGCTGTGTACTTTCTCCTCTCTCTTCTCCCTGTACACAAACTGCTGCACCTCCAGCCACGACTCCGTAAAATCATCAAGTTTGCGGACGACACCACCCTCAGGGGACAGGGATGAGTCTCTCTATAGGAGGGAGGTGGACCTGGTGTCCTGGTGCAGCGGTAACAACCTGGAGTTCAACGCCCAGAAGACAGTGGAGATGATCGGGACTTCAGGAAAGTCATAGCTCCCCAGACCCCCTCACCATGACAGACTCCCCCTCCACCACCGTAGACTCCTTCACCAGGATCTCAAATGGAAGCCCACCATCAGCTCCCTCATCAAGGCCCAGTAGAGGATGAAAGCCAAGCTGCCAGTGCAGATGATAGTGCAGTTCTACACGGCCATCATTGAGTCCATCCTCACCTCCTCCATCACCGTGTGGTACACTGGAGCCACAGCCAGGGACAACAAGAGACTTCATTGTGCATTCTGCTGGGAAGGTGATCAGCTGCAGACTTCCATCTCTGCAGGACCTGTACGTCTCCAGGGCTCTGGGAACCGGATCACAGCTGACCCTTCTCACCCTGGACATGGACTATTTGAACCACTCCCCTCAGGCAGGAGGCTACGGTCCATCCGGACCAGAACCTCCCACCACAAGAACTGTTTTTTTCTCTCTGCCATTGAACTCATGAACACTTGCCACTTTAACTACAATTAAAGTTGTCACTTCTGCACTACAACTGTAAATTTAACTGTAAAGTCTTGTGTACATAGTAAGTCTATATTTATTTTATACTATAGTAAATCTAAATTGTTTTCTTTAATGCATGGCCTTTTGATTTCATGTATGTTGTTTTTATTATTGTTCATTGTTGTATGTTGCGCCTTAACACCAAAAAAAGTTCCCATGTTTGTGAATTTTGTTCATCGACAATGGCATTAAACCTTTTCTAATTCTGATTCTGATTCTATAAAATGTATGATTTTAACATGACTACAATAATCTACAATAACTAATATAAAAACATGCTTTGGTGCCAGTCCCAACTAGCCATGATAAAAGGAAAATGTTGCATTCGTTCATCTTACAACCAAAACTTGTGAACTAAATGTGAAAATACAGAAAGCTGAGTGTGATTTCAAATGTATTTAGTGCCACATCATTAACAGACATGGCCGTATTATTTCCACTGAGCGCTCCCAGGTGCAGGGATTAAAGGTGTTAGCCAAATGATTGTATGCTTCAGGAAACCAATGACACTCATACAAGACGGAAGGCCTAATTAATAACTGTGTGACAGGCAAACCTATTTATTTCATAGTGATTTTACAAAGTTTGTATATTTGCGTACAATTTTGGAATGAGATATAACGAAGGCTAATTATCAGCCCAGTGCACTATTCAGGTAGGTATCTGTCAAGAAATGTCTTAATTAGCACACAGCAGACTAAATTCTCAGAGTAGCTCACAGATGCAAGAAAAATAGAATAAAAAAACAAAGTAGAAGAGCTCAAACGTGGATTATAGAAGCCTTCTCTCTTGATGTGTGCCCTAAAGCTGTGTTGATCCGAGTGCCATTTTTATCCACAAATTCAACTTAAAGATTTAAAATGTAAATCTTGTCCTTCGATAAACTAAAGTTATTGGTTCAAACTTCATGGCAGTTTGTTTTGTGAATGCTTGAGAATAAATGTAATCTAACAACGGTGTTAGATTGAATTCAAACCTCGGAAAGCAGAAAAACGTTGAATTTCTGTTTAACTCTAGTTGCTACCTGCTTTACAGCCGGGAATGTAACTTATCCAAATCATTTCTTTTTAAATCAAGGTCACTGTATTATTTTCATAGCCATTAGCTGTTCGAGTCTTTTAAATGTTTCTCGGCTCAGTGAGTGATTCTTGTATTGCGTCTGGACAAAGCACTAATAAAATGGACTCCATTAGAGACTAAAATAGTTTGCCCTTGGTGCACTGAACACTTTCTGTTAGTTTTGCCTCCTTCTTTCAGATAAGACCAAGAAACATGAAACATTGGTATAAATAACTGTAAAAGCATCTAATTTTTCATCATCAAATCATTTATATATTCAAATGTGTGTGCTGCTTTTATTC